>BMAU01021317.1:0-32736 GCA_019973935.1 Trichonephila clavipes
TGGACAGAACGGATTTTTTTCGCCCTACTAGAGAGGCTTCGAAAATGGACTGCACGGATTTTTCTGCCTTCAAGTAACGTTTGCAAAAGCGGATTAGCCGCACTTTTCTGAAATCCTTTCCCCCTTTTAAGGTTTAACATCTTGAAAGATAATGAGGGACGGAGGAAGCAACACAGCAGGAGTTTTATGGCTCGCAGGGAACCCGTGTTTTGACCCTGGGCAATGTAAAAATCGGGGAGAAATTTCTTTACAACCCAGAAGTGTTTCTTTGCTAGCTTGTATTTTAAAGTTTCCAAAAGTCCCAACGCACAAGTAAAAATATGTTACAATTCCTTTTTGGTTTCATATTAATTTAAAACTAACAAGTTGGGGCGTGTCAAGACAATCTGCTATTTTATATAGTTAGACAAATTATATATATTTTTTTAAGTATATTCTCTTTCGCTTCATTTTTCTTATTCAAAGCTTTCAGTTTTTGAAACATGATTATTTTATTATAAGATACCGAAAAAATTAATAAAACATCAAACTCTTTAAAATTTGGAACCTTTTCAATTTTCCAACCACTAAAAATGAATAAATTTAAACTTCATCAAATCATTTGAAACATTTTCTTACACTCTGATAAAAATAATAACGAAAAAAAAACTAATTAAGATTTATTAGTTTTTTTTTTTTAGATTTCAAAGCCTAAGTATTCAGGGAAGTTTAAGTACAGTGCCTGTGGTTATATATTGTTAAAATACACCGAATTATATTTGAATTTTAAGTGCTTGAACTTCAGTTTACATCAAAGACAACATGAATGAAGATTTTCACACATTTTTTTTATAACTTGAATGTTTGAATAAATGGTAATCAAAAATATACGGAAACATTTACAGTAGACAATTTATGCATATAAATAAACATAAAAATCAATTTTAAATTCGAGCTATTGAAAAACATTCGAATTATATATTGTTCAAAAATATCTATTTATACAAAATACCTCAACATTTATCTTTTTTAAAGGCTAACTGAATAAGTAATTAAAATCTGGATATGTTTTGAAATCTCGACCTTATATAAAGCTAGAAATTTTTATGTTAGAAATTCCATTTGAAATTTCGAAAAAAATGCATCGCGCAGTTAAAAATTATTTACCATAAGTTTTAGAAATTGTTTGAGTATAATAAAAATTTCAAATTTTATTATATAGCTTCTTTGGTATCTTTTAATATATTTCGGCCGCGGTAGCCGAGTGGTATAGGTATCGGAACGTGGCTTGCTTTGTCACGAGTTCGAGCCCAGTACCACTAAAGACCCGCCGTGTAGGGCAGCGATGCACGTTAAATCTGTCGAGAGCTGAAACGTCCTCCCGTTGGTGTGGTGGGGTAGTTAGAAGAGGGGGGTGCCAGCTCAGGTGTCGTCCACGTCACTTGACCATGGTTCAAAATTACGTGGTCCGTCGCCAAAAGCCCTCGTGTAGCTGAACAGTACGACGTTAATATTCAATCATTCATTTAATATATTTCGAAGATTTCATACAATTCGGTTGAAAACCGCATGCTAAGAGCAAAAAATATACTAAAAAAATTGATGAATATACAATTACAATAAATTCTTACATAGAAAAGCAAAACTGAGAAGCTAAAGCGTAGGAATAAAATTTTTTAAATATATCTGAAGTAGTTTTCGAAATATTTATTTTAAATTTAGAAAATTTGTGTGCGTTATGTTATACTTGATATCAATTAAATGGTTAAAATAATGTGTTAATATTAGTCATGTAATCGTTTGATGACACATTCATATACTAATAAAAATTATCATGGTCATTGATGCGAATGTCAAGAATTTTATGTAATTTTAAATTCAGACATTAAGATATTGATGTAGAAAATATAAAACGACCATCTAAAATACATGAAAAATGCAGTCTGCTATAAAATGATCTTGACAAACAAAATCCGGCATTTTCACTTACTATGGCAGAGCCGGCTTAGTCAGGGGCGATCTGGAAAAACAGAGAGAGAGAACCGCGGTTTTGATGGATGCCGCTCTAGCTTTTAAAGCTCCCAGGAAAAATTATATATATATATATATAAATTACAAATGCAAAAATAAATCTTGTAATTTTCCATACATTTTTATAACAACGAATTGTGGAATTGGCTTCCAATACATTGTTGTGTTTGACAAAATCTAAGGTAACCAACCCTACTTTAGATAGATTTGTACTACTTTTTCGTAACCGTATTCCTTTTAAAAATTAATTCGTGCAGCCGAAATACACCTTTTGTACCCTTAAAAATTTATGTTAACTATAACGGTTAATTTTAATTTATGCAACTTGTGAAATGTTCATAATTAACCATTTCCGTTTAAACAGTTTACATGAAAAAAAAAAGTTTGGACTCCCTCATTCATTAGGGATTTATATAAGATTCTAACATTAAATTTTATTTTTCACCGAATAGGATTGGTGGAAGTGTATAGTGCTTCCACACCACAGGTCAGGGGGTTCTATTAACGGGCTGCGCAAAGGTCTACTCTGCCTTTCATCCCCTACATTTTGTCGATAAATGAGTACCAAGCTTGCTTCGGGTCTTAAACACTGAAGGTCTCTCTTCAGACAGACCACCAAATCGGGACATCTGTTCATGCACCTCAGCGTCCAATGGTCACGTGAATTATGATGGGCACAATAGTTCCTGGCCCTCATGGATTGTTGTGCTTCTGAGTTTGTCTTAAGTTTGAGGATTACCTCACTTTGGGGATACCCCTTAGATAAACATGTATTTCCACTCATTTGCAATTAAACATTTTTCTTTCAATTACGTTTATTTCAGAAGGAAGTTTGATTTTCAAATGTATTTGCTTAATAACATGTATATTTGTGTATTATATTAAACATTTTATCAATCCAAAATTACATGTTTTTAGCTCCTCTAAAAGCTTTTAGGATTTTACAACTGATCTTACAATCCATATACGTTTTATAGTAGTATATTTAAAAATGATAAGGACATTTTTACGACTGTGTGAGCTGTTATGCCTCGTTTATGAATATAAAAAAATTCATTCAGCTACAGTTTTTAAAATGTACAGAAATAAGTGGAGCAACAGGATACTTACATATTATGAATATTTTTGACTGCAGTAAGATATATTTATATTTCAGTTTCTTTACAATTTGAATAGAAGTTTTAAGCCATTTTGCAAATAGTTTGATATTGAGTATAAACCCATAGGCTGTTTAATATTGTAAAGTGTTTTACTTTTTGATACCAGCACACATTAAAATAAGGCTCATTTGCAGTTATATTATCAGCTTCAGTGATATTTAAATTTTCAAAAATAGTCTACACGTACGAAAACATTCTTTCACAACTGCACACCACATCTCATACTATATCTTCCCCTTCAGCAAGAAAAAATTTGTGTATACTGAAAAATTTAATACAGGATACATTTCCAAGTGTTAAATTTGTTTTTAAAATTTGGTATGAATACATTGTGGAACTGTCGGTTAACTTCACTGAACAAAATTGTTTTAAGTGTACTGTTTTGAAAGACAAGATTAATCAGGGAGAACTTTTTCTCACAATAGAATTTGTAATGACTGAATTGTGTGAAATGTAGTTATCGATGTGTGACATTTTCCTTGTAATAAAAGAAACAGAAAGATAAGAAATCTAACTTTGAGTGAGAAAATGGTTAGAATTACTGTCATGCGCATTTGAAGAAATTAAAATTAAAAATTATTGACTGAATGTGTTATGTCCATCACAAATGCCGATGTAGAAAAGGAATTTTTATTTAATACAAGAAGTTAGAAAAAGAGAACACTAGGAAGGAAAATTTAAATTTTTTTCCGAAAAATATTCAGATAACATAAAAATATCTTTTATATGATTTAAATTAAAATAAATTAAAAGTATTGAAATCCTTTTTTATGCTATTTTAAATTAAAATTATAACTGAATAGAGAAAGAGCAGTTTTATTTCATAAATATAATCATTGTATGTAATATTTATTGTGTTATTGTTTAAAAATGAGATAGGGCCTTTGCTCTTTTTCCCTCATTACTTTTTTAAAAAACAGGAAAGTGAGCGCGTTTTCTTACTCTCATATTCAAAAATGAATACATGATGCTTTTTTCTGGTTCAAATCGCAATACCAAATATATATATATATATATATATATATATATTTTAATTTTTAAAAAATGACAGAAAAATAAATTTTCTTTGAAGAAAATATAATTATTTTTTTCAACTTCTAACATACTATTTATTTCATTTTTTCCTCTTTTTTTTTACCTTTCATTTCGTTTTTAATTTTACTGTGACTGAACATATAGGAGAAAGAAACACCGAATCCATCCTCTTTCAAAGAGAGGATATCTACGCTTTCAAAGAAGATTGCCCAAGGCAACTTAACAGCTAGCTGTAAACGATTGATCTCTTGGTTCTTACTTTCAAAGGGACCGAACTGGGTCGTAAAATTTTCCCCGTTCGACCTCCCAAGTTCTAAAAGGGGGAAAGGAAAAAAGTCTGTTGCATTTTTGAAGGGAATCGCAAAATAAGAGTTAAACGCTTTCGGAATAACTTTTCAGGAGGAAGGTATCCAGTTAGGGGGTTAAACAAGCTGTTCAAATCTTTTCGTTACAAGTTCTATTTCTTTAATTTAACTTTTATTGTTTGCCATATAGCAATACAGATTATCAATCTATGATGTTTACTACGATGTTTTTCTTTTGATCTTTCCGTATACAGTGAATTACTGTTCTCTAAACTCAATTTGTATACGACCCCCTTTTCTGAGCAATTCAGATGCTTCAAATTTATGTAGGCATAACTCGGTGAGTTTTTATCGTAATAAAATGAAACTTTTTGAGTTTAATTTGTCTTTGTCTACTGCATCGTTTCCTAAATATAATTGATAGAACCTGGGGACCGTATAAAAATTTAATTTTTGTAACTTTTTTGTAAATGGGGATTTGGGTTTGAAAAGCACGTAAAAACACATTCTTTACCTTTTTTAAAACAATTCTCCAATTAGAAGTGCATGTCTAAACCGAAAGGTTCGGGAATTAGTTATTGGGTCACTTTAAGGCTGGACACCCTGTATGTATATGTATATATATATATATATATGAAATACTTCTATAATATTTCTGTTGAGTGGTAAAAATAATTGTAAGACGTGGCAAGTGCATGTTATTACTGTACCGAACTAAAGGTAGGGCGCGGCCGATGGCGAGTGAAAGACTGTATATTAGATACATTTTCTATTTTGGTTGATGTTACATACTATAGATGAGGCAGTCTGGAACTTTAATCCAGTTTATTGCATCTTGAAACACATAGACATCAAGTAGGTACGGCATTACGCATAACAAGAAGCAAACATCATGACACAAACACAGACAAAGACAAACACAGAACGCACAGCAGCCCGCTGATTACATGATGAAGGCAAGCAAACAAAGGACGCGATTACATAAGATTTTTGCTTTTATACCGGCAGTGGTTATTACGTAATAGTAGTTCTGATTGAATAGAATAGGCCAGACAGGGTATTGGGACTAGCCGATTACGATAAAGATTACAGTGTAATTTTTAAACCAAAGAATTAAAGTTTGTTTAAATATTAGTACAAAGAGTTAAAAAAGAATACTAGAGGGAATTATATATATATATATACATACATACTGCTGAACACCGTAAATGCAATACCCTGAAGAAAGCATGCAATTTACAACATGCATTAGCGGAGGTGAGGTATGCCAATAATTAGAATTTCAGCGCAGTCACACATCAGTCGCACCTGTGGTGCCACTTCAAAGAGCTATTTCAGGCTTGGAAATTTCAACGATTTCAAGTTCGGCAACTGTGTTTTTCTTGTGGTTTTTCAAAAAGAGATAAGTTATGTCTCGAAGAAAACAGCAATCACCTTTTGATCAAGTATCCGAGCTCGACAGAGGAAGGATAGTGGCCTAGCAAGATATTGTGGATTATCTTTCAGGAAAATCGGTATTCGTGTTGGATGAAACCAAACAACTGTAATGCGGATATGTGACCGTTAGGTGCAGGAGGGTACGACGGACCGACGTGGTCGATCGCATCCAACTCAGAGCACCACTTCATGTGAGGACAGGGAAATTGTGCGCATGGCAGTGACGGATTACTCAGTCACATCATGAACCGTAGCACAGCACATTGAGTCTGTAACGCATCATTCAGTGCCTGCGCATATCATTCGACGCCATTTACAGCAGAGTGATCTGTCCGCAAGGCGTCCATTGCTTAATAAACCCTTGACGCAGAACCACAGACGTCTCCACCGCCAATGGTGCGATGAAAGAAAGATGTGGGTGGCAGAATGGAGTTAAGTTGTCTTTAACGAGTCACGCATCTGTGTGCAACACCACGATGGTCAGATTCGAGTCTGGAGACACCGTGGAGAGGGGATGCTGAGCAGCTGCGTTATGCACCGCCACACTGGTCCTGCACCAGGTATTATGGTATAGGGCGGTATTGTATATCACTCTCGCACTCATCTAGTACGCATTGCCGGTTCTTTAAACAGCCAGCGCTACATCTCCGAGGTGTTGGAGCCAGTTGTCCTTACTTACCTTCAGGGCTTGGCCACAGCCATATTTCAACAGGATAATGCGCAACCACACGTGGTACGCATTTTCCAAAGGTTCTTCGCCAATCACGATATTGAATTGCTTCCCTGACCGGCTCTTTCTCCGATCTTTCACCGATAGAAAACATGTGGTTCATGGTTGCTCAAACGATTGACCCAGATTACACCCCCAGTTGCTACACCAAATCAACTTTGGCAACGTGAGGAAGCTGCTTGGTCTGCTGTACCCCAAGAACATATCCAAAGTCTCTTTGAACCAATGTCGAGGCATTTGGCAGCGGTGATCTCCAACAATGGCGGCTACTCTGGCTACTGATTCTGGCAGGAACCACATTTCACAGAAGTCTATAAATTTAATCATTTGATACTTGGTCAACATGTTATCTACAAAATAAATTGTCTTATCTTTCTTGGTGTTGCATTTATGGTGGCCAGCAGTGTACTTAGGACAGAATCACAACATTAAGTAGTCATTCATTTTTATTCATTATCGTTAAAGTATCGTATTTTCATCCAAAACAATTGAGTCTATAAATTTTCCGTTCAACTGAATGCTTTAAGACGTAAGAAAAAAAAATTTCAAGTTTTGACACAAGTCGCCAAAAGAGTCGCTAAGCCGCCAAAAATGATGCCAACCTGGCTGTATTTGTAATTCCTTTAGTGGAGGACACTTGATGTTACTACATTTTTTTCAAATATAAATTCACTAATTAAATTGAGTTTTTAATTTTGAATTTATTCTGCGTTATTTTTATAGAACTTACAACTGGCTGTAATAGATGGCGCCGGTACGTTTTCTAACGAAGTAGGATCTGATTTTAATTTTTTTTAATATTACTTGCTATTAATTTGAATATTAGGAATGAGTACACGATATGCGGAGAAGACAAGCTAAAGGGTAACTATCAACTGCACTGATCTGAAATGAGATGTAATCCCTTGGATTTGACAAAGTGAAAGTCTTCGAAGATATTATATCTTTGAATGGACTGAGCAACAATTATTCAGGATCTAATTAATGTGGTAATATTGCCCACAGCATCTACAATTCTCCCTAAAATCTTCCACATTATAATCTATCACACTGACTACATAACTCTTCGATAGTAACGTTGAAATGTGTATGAATGCGATGTTCTAGATCAGGGGTTGGCAATCTTTTAGCTGTGGCGTGCCTAATCGATCTACCAATATAATTGAGTGGGACACACAGTAGGATATGTTTTTAATAATTCGATTCCCGCGGTAATCCATCTAAAATTAGGAAACAGAAGTTAAAAATACAGATTTACAATATTACTATACATTAATTTTGCATCATTTAAAATATTTCTTGGCATATGAATAAGCAGCATACAATATAACTACCACTTCAACAAAAATAAAAAAAAATAAAATTGTACATACATTATATGTATTTTTAAATATATTTAATGTATTAAGAAGGAGACAAAACAAAATATAAGTATATTTCCCTTCTTTATAGTTGAATAGAAAAGATAAATAAAATTCATAATCCGAACTTAGTGCTTGCACCGCTCTACTTTCATATCGCAAAATCAGGGGTGTAAATTTGTGACTTTCAATTCAATACTGTTCTGACCTTTCAGTTGTTCGAATACGCACTCAAAATACTTTTCATATGAGGAAAGATTTTTTGCTTAGAGTAAGTTGAACCAAAAACTGAAAGCAGAATACTACAGTTTTCACTCTTCAAACGGTTAAATTTTTCCAACAATTGCATTCAATAATTTACAAAATAACTGTAAATTTATCTTTAGAATTATCTTCCAGTTTATTTCGTAGTATATTAACCGTCCATAATTTTGAAGATGTTGTCAAATAAGGTCCATTACAAATTTGTCAACTTCTGTCCACTGAAAAATTGACAAATTTGTTGAGTAGTGCAAAGTGAAACTGGGAATAGTACCGCATCTCACATGTGGCATGAGTGCCATACTTGGCCGACCCTTGTTCTAGATCAAAGTGCACATTTGGCTAGACAGAAGAAAACTCTATTTAAAGAGGGTAAACCTCGTGGATAGTCTATTGCAACACATTTTCTGAGTTTGTGACGAAGTCTCTTGGGGTCTCAGGGGTGTTAACTTTCTCTAGAGGGCTGAAAATATAAACAATATTCAAATACATATAACTCTTTGAAATTAAAACTATATAATTCGAATCTTTCACACATTATTTATAAAGGAATGGGGCTCCAGAAAAGTATAAAATGTTTAAAATATAATCACAATTTTAAAAATTATAAGCAAATAAAAATAAGAAACATTTCCATAAGAAATATTAATTAAGTTTTACGTTGCGCATGCTATTTTCTAAAATAGTAGCATTAATTACTAGCTATAAGTTGATTTATAAAGTTAAATGTATATATCCCTTATTACACTGTAGTATTTTTATATTTGTAGAATAAATAAATTATATTTTTAAAAACTAAAAAAATTACATTTTCACATTTTTTTTAAAAAACATTTCAATATTTTAAAATACAAAAGATATATTATTCTTAAATGATGTAGGGTTTAAGGAGTATGATACATCTTATAATTCTGTAAAGTTTTATACATCAGAGGTAACTATCTTAGAAAATAGCGTGCGCAACGCAAAAAAATTACTTACTGTTTATTACAAAATTATTTCTTATTTTCATATGCTTACAATTTTAAAAATTATGATTATATTTAGAAAATTTTGTACTTTTTTTGTGTCTATAATTCTTTGTAAATAACGTGTAAAAGATTTGAATTATTTAATTTAAATTTAAAATAATTATACTTATTTGAAAACTGTTTATATGTTCTCCCCTCGAGACAAATTTAACACCCCTGAGACGTTTTAATAAAATGATGAATAAAAGTACTATCTTCTGAGGATAAAAAGATCGTACAAAACATATATTACTAATGTATCGCAACAAAAATGATACTATACATGTTTTTTAGTTCTTTAAAATTAATAAACTTTTAAATTTACATATGAGTGTAAATGACAACTGAAAGTTGTATGTCTCGGATTCTAATTTATTAGAAAGAGAACAATTGTTTAGTGACTCGATTAAACAAAATTCTATAAGTATAATAATCAAAAAGAGTAGCCAATTACAAGGAAAATAGCTGAAACGGAAGCATGATCACTAAATACACTGCTGGACAATTGCTAAGGACGGATCACAAATAGCTATGTAGCATAACATTAAGCAAGACATGAGGCCTAGTAGGATAAAATATAGTTGCCACACTGTTCAGACATTAGAATAAAGAATATTTATTGTTCTGGAAAGTACAAAAGCTGTGAAACATCTGAAAGAAAAAAAATGTTCATTTGATCTGCGTACGGAGAAATGGAACAATGCATCTAAAAGTCAGCAGGCACCTTAAAGAAAGGTATCAGTACGGGATATGTCCACCGTGGAGTGTGATGCAACATTCCACACGTCGTACCATACTTTGCACAACATTATCCAGCAGCTGTTGAGGCAATTTATCCCATTCCTCTGTGAGTGCACGGATGAGGGTGTTCTTGTTTGTCGGAGGATAGTTTCGACCAGCAACTTGCCTCCCCAAAGCCCCAACGCAATCGCAACCACATGTAGGCGCGTGCGGCCATTGATCATGATGCCGGCCCACACCATGATACTGCATGTCGGATATCGGTAATTTTCCTGGATATTTTCTGGACGATAAGCAGTACCACTCTCGCGCCAGATCAGTTGGCGTCTACAATCCGATGACAGACTGAACCTACTCTCATCTGAGAATAGTACGTATGCCCATTCCTGTTTAGTCCAATTGTGATGCTCACGACACCATTACAAACGGGCAGTACGGTGCTGTCTGGTCAATGGGACACACACAACAGGTTTGCGTGCGTATAGTCCTCCTCCCCTCAAACGTCTGGCAACAGTTTTTCGGAAGATCTGCTTTCCCGAGGCAGCAAGAAACTGATTTGCCACCTGCTGAGCTGTGGTGCGCCTGTTCCTTTTTGCTGATAGGACGATATATTTGTCTTCTGCAGGCGTCGTACTTCTGACACGACCTCCCTCGTGCCGTCTACTACACATTCCAGTAGTTTTAAATGACTTCCACAGCCGTGAAACAACGCTGTGAGCGATGTCGAACTCCCCTGGCAACATCTGTTATTTTTCGCCCTTCTTCGATCTTTCAATAATTCGGCCACGCATAAAATCATCTATGTGATGTCTGGAAGACATGCCAAAAATTTTAAGTTCGTCTATTAAATATTTCCTGTAAAACTTTGACTTGAAACAACAACTGTCCACACGCGCCAAAACCTTTAAAGCTCTTATGAACGCTTTCACGTGATGAACAGACGTGGAAAAAAAATTTGCATACTCATATTTCTTCTTACTAATATCCCGCACTTATTCTAATTTTCCACATTTTGCTTCCTTTCATTTTGTGGTTGCTATGGAAGATAGTGTTATCCGTCCTTAGCAATTGTCCATCAGTGTATCATCAATTCCGTTCATGGGTTAAAGCAGTTCTTCTCAAACTTTCATTATTATCGATCCAATTTTCAACTATGATTTTCATCGCCCCCCTCCATATAACGATAATATATTAAATGGAATAATAATATACTTTTATATTAAAGCTACAACCACACGACCTTATTTATAAACCGCAAAAATTGTAAATATAAGTATTAAATTTTGCATATGTTACTTTAAGTAATAAATATGTTAGTTTAATTTTTAGTAATATGATATATATCATGTCACTTTTCATAGTTCGGGCTGTATTTTATTTTGCTTCCTTTCCGTCAATTAATAAATTTTTAAACAATTTTTTTTTATTTTCGACTTTTCAATATGCTTGCGTCTCCCCCCCCCACGTAGGTTTATCACGCCCACCTAGGCGGCGTGCCTCACAGTTTGAAAAACGCTGGGTTAAAGTAAGATCTGGTCCTATAATTGGTTATGCTTGATAACGCATATTAATGTCAGAATTCTTTCTTTTTACATAGCAGTAATTTGTGAATAAGCGTATATATTTTTGGGCTTCCTTTTCATATTAGTTGTTTTATTGCAATTAATTTCTAAATTTAAGCTTTATTGCAATTATAAATCATTTTATTAAAACTTAATTTTGATGACGAATGTTTCTTAAAGGACCAGTAAAAGAACAGTCAAAGATGTATTTGTACTCATTACCTGATGGAAGTTTCTGGATCAAAAGCACACCTCTCGAGACAACAGTATATATAAATGTCTTTCTTCTAAAAATCCTGATTTCCTCCTTTCAGTGTAAATTACCACATGTTTGAGATAACTTCCCTTTTCCTTTTTCTTCACATAACTTTTCCTTAAAATAAATGCAAGACTGAACGAGAGTTTAAAAGATAATTTTTTTAGTGGATTCCAAGCATTAGAAAGAAATGCTTGGAGTTCCTTCTTTTCCCCTTTTTTAAAAAAATGGGCACGGTTTTTATAACTTGGAGATATGCATGGATTGAAAGTTAGATATAATACATTTGAAACGATCGAAATTTCCTGTAAGTAGTTATACCAAATTCGTGAAAAAATATTATTCGGAGCTTTAAAAGGAAAGAAAAATATCAAATGATGTGCCATGATGTTTTATTGCACAAGGAAGAAAAGAGTAGTATTCAAAGGTTTTTTTCTTTTCTTTTTTACTTTGAAAAGTAGACGATAGTACTTGAAAAATGAATAACACTGAATCGTTTTTATTTAGAATTTCTTTTGTGTGGAAGAAATTGAAAAATTAAAAAATCATTTGACTAAGGATATTGTAGTTAATTAACCCTCTGACTGGATGACCCGCTAATTGAATTTCACTTCGAAAACGATCTACTTTTCCAAGCTAGCTTATCCGAAAATGTTCCGATAAATTTCGCGAACTGCTTCAAAAACGAATGGCAATTTAGTGCTTTCCCCTGTTAACGCCGCAGGAGGTCCCGATTGGTTTTGCAGGGGATGATTTTATGGCTTTTCGGTCTCTGTGTTCTTCGAAACGGGAGGTTTCTCATTCACAGCTGTGGCTTAGAGCGAGGATTGTGAAATGGACATTTTCTACACTTCACGGCCAACAGAGAGTTCACCCAATTTATTGCAAATATATATTTCATATATTTGGAAAATTTGCTCAATTTCTGATCTAAAAACCAATTAGGTTTTAAGAAATTTTAATTTTCTGAGTTTTGATTTTAAATTCGGTTTCATTTTAAAGCATTTTTGCATTCCTAGATTGAATTAATTAAAACTATTTTTTAACACAATCCAATATTTCGTGTGAAACGGCAATTAACTACAATTTTAGTTTCTAAAATCATTTATGTTTGCTCATGTTTTTAAGTTTTTGAGTTTTCTCACATTTACTTAATTAAGATTGATTTGGAGACCAATATATTTTTTGACACATAGTTTATATAATTTAAAAGCTCTTTACTTTGTTTCATTATTTTTTTTTCCTTTTGAAAAATGCCATGACCAAAATGTACGCAGGATGCTGTGGTAAATAATACTTGAAAGGGATGGAATATGACTGAAAATGGTAAATCTAAAATTCAGCTTTTTCAGGTAATATTACAATTAGACTACAGAATACAAATGTTGCAGGATGAACTAAATATTTCCCTGATGTACCACAAACTACATTATAATAAATCTATTGTAGTTCTACATTGCAGTATTTGAAAGTCATGCTACAAAAACTTAAACTTGCTTAACTACCACGATGGGGAACTGAGAAAAAAATAGATATTGTTTACAAACTTGGTGATTTCTGGATTACGTTTGTATAACTACTAATTTCTATATAAATATTTTGCATTTAAAACTCTTGTGAATATATAAGGTTCTGATAAAAGTGAATAATTGATCAAATTAACAGTTGTTATCAATGTTATGTCTTAGAATATTTTGAATTAAAAAAGATATTTCAGTCATATTTATATTTCAAGTAGAATTTTCATGTAGAGCATAAGTTGAATAGTAACAGATTGAAAAATTAAAGCTTTACAGGCAATGGAATTTTTTTTATGCCTTTACAAATTTTAAATATGTTTTTCTCAGATTCTAATCCCTAAGGCGTTTTTCCTGTTCAAGATAGAATCTTGAAATATCTTGTAAATGTTCCCTTACATATGTTCTATAAAAGCTCATATGGATTTAGGTCTGAGAGCTCTAGTTATTTTTTAAAAATATCTTAATGTTAATATTTAAAAAAAGTTGGTTTTTTTCCAGGTTTAGCCATAAAAATAATTATTAAAATTCAACAAAGAGATATATTTTAAATTTTATACATTCTGTTTCCAATAATCTAAGAAATATTAATCACTTACAATAATTAAATAATTTTAATAATTTAACGTTTTAGAAAAGTTTTAAAAATTTCAAAACTGTTCAACGCTTTAAAATTGTGAAATAATGGCTTGTCAAACTAACCTATTATTTTCAGAATCAATATAATAGTATAATTTGAATATAAAACAAAAATTAATATTACTGTGACAAACTGTTTATGACTTCTACTCATATTGTAAAAAGAATGAAAGATAAATATATAACATAGTGGCAGTAAAAACACATTCATATTTGGAACTGTTTAGCGTACTCGGATTAACTCAAGTGCACACGTCAAGGGTTTATATTGCATTCTAAGTCAACATGGTGGCTACTGACGAGCGACTACGTAATTTTGAACCGCGGTTAGTGACGAGGACGATACCTGAGCTGATAACTCCCCTTCCAAACTTCCACATCACACCAACGTGAGGAATTTTGACCTCGACGTGTTTAACGTGCATCAGCTTCTCTTCAACGCTAAACTTTTGTGGTACCAGGGCTCGAACACTGGACACGAGTTCATATCTATGACCATCAGGATACCGTGGCCGCAAAAGAAAATAGCAAGTTTGAAAGAAATGTAATGAAGAAGTATATTTGAAGAAATAACTTCAAAACTTAACGAAATACCAAAATTTATTTTAGGAATAATAGTGAATATAACTTCGTACACCTAAAACCACTTTACGCAGTGTATTTTGAAAGTGAACGTTTCCCCTTTTAGAGAAACTTACTACAATTATGTCAAATTCCTTTCGTTTTGCTCTAAGGGGATCCCCGAAACAACGTAATTTTTTTGGTACACAAAATTACTTATGGTTGAATCTAATACAATTCCCTACAAAATGAATGAAAACCCTTTTTTACCATATAAATTGTGTTTGAATAGCAGATGGTTAGTTATTAAGAACATTTAAAACGTGTCGGCAATCTATGGACCTGTGGCACGTGGTACAATTCTTAGTGGCACTCAGCATTACTCAACAAATTTGTCAATTCTTGAGTGGATGGAAGTTGATAATAGACCTTATTTGACAAACATCTTCTGAGAGAGAGAGTTATGGACATTTATGGAACTACAAAATAATCTGAAAGATAATTCTAAGGATAAATTTACAGCTATTTTGTAAATAATTGAGTGTTATTGCTAGGGGATTTAATTGTTGAAAAAAGAAAATTGCATGTACTCTGCTTTCCACTTATGATTCGGCATATCAAAGTAAAAAATCTTTCCTAATATGAAAAATATTTCAAATCCGCAAAGAAATTGTTTAACAAAACTGAATGCTCAGAATCGTGTCATGCATTATACCCCTGGTTTTGCGATATGAAAGAAGAGTCGTGAAAGAGTTAATTCGCATTACAATTTTTATTTAACTATAATAAAGGGAATCATTTATATATATTTCACTTTGTCTATTTCTTATTTAAGTAAATATGTTGGAAACACAAATTTTTTAAATTTTTTTTTATCTTTGTTGAAGAAATAATAACATTTTATATTGTTTATTTTTATGTTAATAAATGTATTTTATTGATCCATAATTAATATAAAATAAAACTGTAAATCTAAATTATTTACCTCTATTCTTTAAATTTGCAAATATTAGCGTAAGAATCGAAGGATTTCAAAAATTTCCTACTATGTGGCACGCTGAATGATACTGACAGATTGGTTTGGCACGTCTTAGCTACACAGTTGTCACCCCTGATTTAAAATGTTGGGTAAGATAACCATTATATTTTTAAAATTTTATAAATATACAAAAGGAGAGTATTTTGTCAATACATGTTTTAAAAGAAGTAAAGTTTACGAGAACGAAATATAAAATTGCGTTACAATTATTGGTACTCTATCAACCGTACTTTTATATACACTGCTGGACAATTACTAAGGACGGATCACAAATAGCTATGTAGCATAACATTAAGCGAGACATGAGGCCTAGTAGGATAAAATATAGTTGCCACACTGTTCAGACATTAGAATAAAGAATATTTATTGTTCTGGAAAGTACAAAAGCTGTGAAACATCTGAAAAAAAAAAAAAAAAAAATGTTCATTTGATCTGCGTACGGAGAAATGGAACAATGCATCTAAAAGTCAGCAGGCACCTTAAAGAAAGGTATCAGTACGGGATATGTCCACCGTGGAGTGTGATGCAACATTCCACACGTCGTACCATACTTTGCACAACATTATCCAGCAGCTGTTGAGGCAATTTATCCCATTCCTCTGTGAGTGCACGGATGAGGGTGTTCTTGTTTGTCGGAGGATAGTTTCGACCAGCAACTTGCCTCCCCCAAAGCCCCAACGCAATCGCAACCACATGTAGGCGCGTGCGGCCATTGATCATGATGCCGGCCCACACCATGATACTGCATGTCGGATATCGGTAATTTTCCTGGATATTTTCTGGACGATAAGCAGTACCACTCTCGCGCCAGATCAGTTGGCGTCTACAATCCGATGACAGACTGAACCTACTCTCATCTGAGAATAGTACGTATGCCCATTCCTGTTTAGTCCAATTGTGATGCTCACGACACCATTACAAACGGGCAGTACGGTGCTGTCTGGTCAATGGGACACACACAACAGGTTTGCGTGCGTATAGTCCTCCTCCCCTCAAACGTCTGGCAACAGTTTTTCGGAAGATCTGCTTTCCCGAGGCAGCAAGAAACTGATTTGCCACCTGCTGAGCTGTGGTGCGCCTGTTCCTTTTTGCTGATAGGACGATATATTTGTCTTCTGCAGGCGTCGTACTTCTGACACGACCTCCCTCGTGCCGTCTACTACACATTCCAGTAGTTTTAAATGACTTCCACAGCCGTGAAACAACGCTGTGAGCGATGTCGAACTCCCTGGCAACATCTGTTATTTTTCGCCCTTCTTCGATCTTTCCAATAATTCGGCCACGCATAAAATCATCTATGTGATGTCTGGAAGACATGCCAAAAATTTTAAGTTCGTCTATTAAATATTTCCTGTAAAACTTTGACTTGAAACAACAACTGTCCACACGCGCCAAAACCTTTAAAGCTCTTATGAACGCTTTCACGTGATGAACAGACGTGGAAAAAAAATTTGCATACTCATATTTCTTCTTACTAATATCCCGCACTTATTCTAATTTTCCACATTTTGCTTCCTTTCATTTTGTGGTTGCTATGGATGATAGTGTTATCCGTCCTTAGCAATTGTCCATCAGTGTATCATCAATTCCGTTCATGGGTTAAAGCAGTTCTTCTCAAACTTTCATTATTATCGATCCAATTTTCAACTATGATTTTCATCGCCCCCTCCATATAACGATAATATATTAAATGGAATAATAATATACTTTTATATTAAAGCTACAACCACACGACCTTATTTATAAACCGCAAAAATTGTAAATATAAGTATTAAATTTTGCATATGTTACTTTTAAGTAATAAATATGTTAGTTTAATTTTTAGTAATATGATATATATCATGTCACTTTTCATAGTTCGGGCTGTATTTTATTTTGCTTCCTTTCCGTCAATTAATAAATTTTTAAACAATTTTTTTTATTTTCGACTTTTCAATATGCTTGCGTCTCCCCCCCACGTAGGTTTATCACGCCCACCTAGGCGGCGTGCCTCACAGTTTGAAAAACGCTGGGTTAAAGTAAGATCTGGTCCTATAATTGGTTATGCTTGATAACGCATATTAATGTCAGAATTCTTTCTTTTTACATAGCAGTAATTTGTGAATAAGCGTATATATTTTTGGGCTTCCTTTTCATATTAGTTGTTTTATTGCAATTAATTTCTAAATTTAAGCTTTATTGCAATTTATAAATCATTTTATTAAAACTTAATTTTGATGACGAATGTTTCTTAAAGGACCAGTAAAAGAACAGTCAAAGATGTATTTGTACTCATTACCTGATGGAAGTTTCTGGATCAAAAAGCACACCTCTCGAGACAACAGTATATATAAATGTCTTTCTTCTAAAAAATCCTGATTTCCTCCTTTCAGTGTAAATTACCACATGTTTGAGATAACTTCCCTTTTCCTTTTTCTTCACATAACTTTTTCCTTAAAATAAATGCAAGACTGAACGAGAGTTTAAAAGATAATTTTTTTAGTGGATTCCAAGCATTAGAAAGAAATGCTTGAGTTCCTTCTTTTCCCTTTTTTAAAAAATGGGCACGGTTTTTATAACTTGGAGATATGCATGGATTGAAAGTTAGATATAATACATTTGAAACGATCGAAATTTCCTGTAAGTAGTTATACCAAATTCGTGAAAAAATATTATTCGGAGCTTTAAAAGGAAAGAAAAATATCAAATGATGTGCCATGATGTTTTATTGCACAAGGAAGAAAAGAGTAGTATTCAAAGGTTTTTTTTTCTTTTCTTTTTACTTTGAAAAGTAGACGATAGTACTTGAAAAATGAATAACACTGAATCGTTTTTATTTAGAATTTCTTTTGTGTGGAAGAAATTGAAAAATTAAAAATCATTTGACTAAGGATATTGTAGTTAATTAACCCTCTGACTGGATGACCCGCTAATTGAATTTCACTTCGAAAACGATCTACTTTTCCAAGCTAGCTTATCCGAAAATGTTCCGATAAATTTCGCGAACTGCTTCAAAAACGAATGGCAATTTAGTGCTTTCCCCTGTTAACGCCGCAGGAGGTCCCGATTGGTTTTGCAGGGGATGATTTTATGGCTTTTCGGTCTCTGTGTTCTTCGAAACGGGAGGTTTCTCATTCACAGCTGTGGCTTAGAGCGAGGATTGTGAAATGGACATTTTCTACACTTCACGGCCAACAGAGAGTTCACCCAATTTATTGCAAATATATATTTCATATATTTGGAAAATTTGCTCAATTTCTGATCTAAAAACCAATTAGGTTTTAAGAAATTTTAATTTTCTGAGTTTTGATTTTAAATTCGGTTTCATTTTAAAGCATTTTTGCATTCCTAGATTGAATTAATTAAAACTATTTTTAACACAATCCAATATTTCGTGTGAAACGGCAATTAACTACAATTTTAGTTTCTAAAATCATTTATGTTTGCTCATGTTTTTAAGTTTTTGAGTTTTCTCACATTTACTTAATTAAGATTGATTTGGAGACCAATATATTTTTTGACACATAGTTTATATAATTTAAAAGCTCTTTACTTTGTTTCATTATTTTTTTTTCCTTTTGAAAAATGCCATGACCAAAATGTACGCAGGATGCTGTGGTAAATAATACTTGAAAGGGATGGAATATGACTGAAAATGGTAAATCTAAAATTCAGCTTTTTCAGGTAATATTACAATTAGACTACAGAATACAAATGTTGCAGGATGAACTAAATATTTCCCTGATGTACCACAAACTACATTATAATAAATCTATTGTAGTTCTACATTGCAGTATTTGAAAGTCATGCTACAAAAACTTAAACTTGCTTAACTACCACGATGGGGAACTGAGAAAAAAATAGATATTGTTTACAAACTTGGTGATTTCTGGATTACGTTTGTATAACTACTAATTTCTATATAAATATTTTGCATTTAAAACTCTTGTGAATATATAAGGTTCTGATAAAAGTGAATAATTGATCAAATTAACAGTTGTTATCAATGTTATGTCTTAGAATATTTTGAATTAAAAAAGATATTTCAGTCATATTTATATTTCAAGTAGAATTTTCATGTAGAGCATAAGTTGAATAGTAACAGATTGAAAAATTAAAGCTTTACAGGCAATGGAATTTTTTTTTATGCCTTTACAAATTTTAAATATGTTTTTCTCAGATTCTAATCCCTAAGGCGTTTTTCCTGTTCAAGATAGAATCTTGAAATATCTTGTAAATGTTCCCTTACATATGTTCTATAAAAGCTCATATGGATTTAGGTCTGAGAGCTCTAGTTATTTTTTAAAAATATCTTAATGTTAATATTTAAAAAAGTTGGTTTTTTTCCAGGTTTAGCCATAAAAATAATTATTAAAATTCAACAAAGAGATATATTTTAAATTTTATACATTCTGTTTCCAATAATCTAAGAAATATTAATCACTTACAATAATTAAATAATTTTAATAATTTAACGTTTTAGAAAAGTTTTAAAAATTTCAAAACTGTTCAACGCTTTAAAATTGTGAAATAATGGCTTGTCAAACTAACCTATTATTTTCAGAATCAATATAATAGTATAATTTGAATATAAAACAAAAATTAATATTACTGTGACAAACTGTTTATGACTTCTACTCATATTGTAAAAAGAATGAAAGATAAATATATAACATAGTGGCAGTAAAAAACACATTCATATTTGGAACTGTTTAGCGTACTCGGATTAACTCAAGTGCACACGTCAAGGGTTTATATTGCATTCTAAGTCAACATGGTGGCTACTGACGAGCGACTACGTAATTTTGAACCGCGGTTAGTGACGAGGACGATACCTGAGCTGATAACTCCCCTTCCAAACTTCCACATCACACCAACGTGAGGAATTTTGACCTCGACGTGTTTAACGTGCATCAGCTTCTCTTCAACGCTAAACTTTTGTGGTACCAGGGCTCGAACACTGGACACGAGTTCATATCTATGACCATCAGGATACCGTGGCCGCAAAAGAAAATAGCAAGTTTGAAAGAAATGTAATGAAGAAGTATATTTGAAGAAATAACTTCAAAACTTAACGAAATACCAAAATTTATTTTAGGAATAATAGTGAATATAACTTCGTACACCTAAAACCACTTTACGCAGTGTATTTTGAAAGTGAACGTTTCCCCTTTTAGAGAAACTTACTACAATTATGTCAAATTCCTTTCGTTTTGCTCTAAGGGGATCCCCGAAACAACGTAATTTTTTTGGTACACAAAATTACTTATGGTTGAATCTAATACAATTCCCTACAAAATGAATGAAAACCCTTTTTTACCATATAAATTGTGTTTGAATAGCAGATGGTTAGTTATTAAGAACATTTAAAACGTGTCGGCAATCTATGGACCTGTGGCACGTGGTACAATTCTTAGTGGCACTCAGCATTACTCAACAAATTTGTCAATTCTTGAGTGGATGGAAGTTGATAATAGACCTTATTTGACAAACATCTTCTGAGAGAGAGAGTTATGGACATTTATGGAACTACAAAATAATCTGAAAGATAATTCTAAGGATAAATTTACAGCTATTTTGTAAATAATTGAGTGTTATTGCTAGGGGATTTAATTGTTGAAAAAAGAAAATTGCATGTACTCTGCTTTCCACTTATGATTCGGCATATCAAAGTAAAAAATC
This sequence comes from Trichonephila clavipes, assembly GCA_019973935.1. Taxonomy (NCBI): domain Eukaryota; kingdom Metazoa; phylum Arthropoda; class Arachnida; order Araneae; family Nephilidae; genus Trichonephila; species Trichonephila clavipes. The sequence goes on from BMAU01021317.1 coordinate 21,286, forward strand.
TTTCCTAATATGAAAAATATTTCAAATCCGCAAAGAAATTGTTTAACAAAACTGAATGCTCAGAATCGTGTCATGCATTATACCCCTGGTTTTGCGATATGAAAGAAGAGTCGTGAAAGAGTTAATTCGCATTACAATTTTTATTTAACTATAATAAAGGGAATCATTTATATATATTTCACTTTGTCTATTTCTTATTTAAGTAAATATGTTGGAAACACAAATTTTTAAATTTTTTTTTATCTTTGTTGAAGAAATAATAACATTTTATATTGTTTATTTTTATGTTAATAAATGTATTTTATTGATCCATAATTAATATAAAATAAAACTGTAAATCTAAATTATTTACCTCTATTCTTTAAATTTGCAAATATTAGCGTAAGAATCGAAGGATTTCAAAAAATTTCCTACTATGTGGCACGCTGAATGATACTGACAGATTGGTTTGGCACGTCTTAGCTACACAGTTGTCACCCCTGATTTAAAATGTTGGGTAAGATAACCATTATATTTTTAAAATTTTATAAATATACAAAAGGAGAGTATTTTGTCAATACATGTTTTAAAAAGAAGTAAAGTTTACGAGAACGAAATATAAAATTGCGTTACAATTATTGGTACTCTATCAACCGTACTTTTATATACACTGCTGGACAATTACTAAGGACGGATCACAAATAGCTATGTAGCATAACATTAAGCGAGACATGAGGCCTAGTAGGATAAAATATAGTTGCCACACTGTTCAGACATTAGAATAAAGAATATTTATTGTTCTGGAAAGTACAAAAGCTGTGAAACATCTGAAAGAAAAAAAAAAAATGTTCATTTGATCTGCGTACGGAGAAATGGAACAATGCATCTAAAAGTCAGCAGGCACCTTAAAGAAAGGTATCAGTACGGGATATGTCCACCGTGGAGTGTGATGCAACATTCCACACGTCGTACCATACTTTGCACAACATTATCCAGCAGCTGTTGAGGCAATTTATCCCATTCCTCTGTGAGTGCACGGATGAGGGTGTTCTTGTTTGTCGGAGGATAGTTTCGACCAGCAACTTGCCTCCCCAAAGCCCCAACGCAATCGCAACCACATGTAGGCGCGTGCGGCCATTGATCATGATGCCGGCCCACACCATGATACTGCATGTCGGATATCGGTAATTTTCCTGGATATTTTCTGGACGATAAGCAGTACCACTCTCGCGCCAGATCAGTTGGCGTCTACAATCCGATGACAGACTGAACCTACTCTCATCTGAGAATAGTACGTATGCCCATTCCTGTTTAGTCCAATTGTGATGCTCACGACACCATTACAAACGGGCAGTACGGTGCTGTCTGGTCAATGGGACACACACAACAGGTTTGCGTGCGTATAGTCCTCCTCCCCCTCAAACGTCTGGCAACAGTTTTTCGGAAGATCTGCTTTCCCGAGGCAGCAAGAAACTGATTTGCCACCTGCTGAGCTGTGGTGCGCCTGTTCCTTTTGCTGATAGGACGATATATTTGTCTTCTGCAGGCGTCGTACTTCTGACACGACCTCCCTCGTGCCGTCTACTACACATTCCAGTAGTTTTAAATGACTTCCACAGCCGTGAAACAACGCTGTGAGCGATGTCGAACTCCCTGGCAACATCTGTTATTTTTCGCCCTTCTTCGATCTTTCCAATAATTCGGCCACGCATAAAATCATCTATGTGATGTCTGGAAGACATGCCAAAAATTTTAAGTTCGTCTATTAAATATTTCCTGTAAAACTTTGACTTGAAACAACAACTGTCCACACGCGCCAAAACCTTTAAAGCTCTTATGAACGCTTTCACGTGATGAACAGACGTGGAAAAAAAATTTGCATACTCATATTTCTTCTTACTAATATCCCGCACTTATTCTAATTTTCCACATTTTGCTTCCTTTCATTTTGTGGTTGCTATGGATGATAGTGTTATCCGTCCTTAGCAATTGTCCATCAGTGAATCATCAATTCCGTTCATGGGTTAAAGCAGTTCTTCTCAAACTTTCATTATTATCGATCCAATTTTCAACTATGATTTTCATCGCCCCCCTCCATATAACGATAATATATTAAATGGAATAATAATATACTTTTATATTAAAGCTACAACCACACGACCTTATTTATAAACCGCAAAAATTGTAAATATAAGTATTAAATTTTGCATATGTTACTTTTAAGTAATAAATATGTTAGTTTAATTTTTAGTAATATGATATATATCATGTCACTTTTCATAGTTCGGGCTGTATTTTATTTTGCTTCCTTTCCGTCAATTAATAAATTTTTAAACAATTTTTTTTTATTTTCGACTTTTCAATATGCTTGCGTCTCCCCCCCACGTAGGTTTATCACGCCCACCTAGGCGGCGTGCCTCACAGTTTGAAAAACGCTGGGTTAAAGTAAGATCTGGTCCTATAATTGGTTATGCTTGATAACGCATATTAATGTCAGAATTCTTTCTTTTTTTTACATAGCAGTAATTTGTGAATAAGCGTATATATTTTTGGGCTTCCTTTTCATATTAGTTGTTTTATTGCAATTAATTTCTAAATTTAAGCTTTATTGCAATTATAAATCATTTTATTAAAACTTAATTTTGATGACGAATGTTTCTTAAAGGACCAGTAAAAGAACAGTCAAAGATGTATTTGTACTCATTACCTGATGGAAGTTTCTGGATCAAAAAGCACACCTCTCGAGACAACAGTATATATAAATGTCTTTCTTCTAAAAAATCCTGATTTCCTCCTTTCAGTGTAAATTACCACATGTTTGAGATAACTTCCCTTTTCCTTTTTCTTCACATAACTTTTTCCTTAAAATAAATGCAAGACTGAACGAGAGTTTAAAAGATAATTTTTTTAGTGGATTCCAAGCATTAGAAAGAAATGCTTGGAGTTCCTTCTTTTCCCCTTTTTTAAAAAAATGGGCACGGTTTTTATAACTTGGAGATATGCATGGATTGAAAGTTAGATATAATACATTTGAAACGATTGAAATTTCCTGTAAGTAGTTATACCAAATTCGTGAAAAAATATTATTCGGAGCTTTAAAAGGAAAGAAAAATATCAAATGATGTGCCATGATGTTTTATTGCACAAGGAAGAAAAGAGTAGTATTCAAAGGTTTTTTTTTCTTTTCTTTTACTTTGAAAAGTAGACGATAGTACTTGAAAAATGAATAACACTGAATCGTTTTTATTTAGAATTTCTTTTGTGTGGAAGAAATTGAAAAATTAAAAAATCATTTGACTAAGGATATTGTAGTTAATTAACCCTCTGACTGGATGACCCGCTAATTGAATTTCACTTCGAAAACGATCTACTTTTCCAAGCTAGCTTATCCGAAAATGTTCCGATAAATTTCGCGAACTGCTTCAAAAACGAATGGCAATTTAGTGCTTTCCCCTGTTAACGCCGCAGGAGGTCCCGATTGGTTTTGCAGGGGATGATTTTATGGCTTTTCGGTCTCTGTGTTCTTCGAAACGGGAGGTTTCTCATTCACAGCTGTGGCTTAGAGCGAGGATTGTGAAATGGACATTTTCTACACTTCACGGCCAACAGAGAGTTCACCCAATTTATTGCAAATATATATTTCATATATTTGGAAAATTTGCTCAATTTCTGATCTAAAAACCAATTAGGTTTTAAGAAATTTTAATTTTCTGAGTTTTGATTTTAAATTCGGTTTCATTTTAAAGCATTTTTGCATTCCTAGATTGAATTAATTAAAACTATTTTTAACACAATCCAATATTTCGTGTGAAACGGCAATTAACTACAATTTTAGTTTCTAAAATCATTTATGTTTGCTCATGTTTTTAAGTTTTTGAGTTTTCTCACATTTACTTAATTAAGATTGATTTGGAGACCAATATATTTTTTGACACATAGTTTATATAATTTAAAAGCTCTTTACTTTGTTTCATTATTTTTTTTTCCTTTTGAAAAATGCCATGACCAAAATGTACGCAGGATGCTGTGGTAAATAATACTTGAAAGGGATGGAATATGACTGAAAATGGTAAATCTAAAATTCAGCTTTTTTCAGGTAATATTACAATTAGACTACAGAATACAAATGTTGCAGGATGAACTAAATATTTCCCTGATGTACCACAAACTACATTATAATAAATCTATTGTAGTTCTACATTGCAGTATTTGAAAGTCATGCTACAAAAACTTAAACTTGCTTAACTACCACGATGGGGAACTGAGAAAAAAATAGATATTGTTTACAAACTTGGTGATTTCTGGATTACGTTTGTATAACTACTAATTTCTATATAAATATTTTGCATTTAAAACTCTTGTGAATATATAAGGTTCTGATAAAAGTGAATAATTGATCAAATTAACAGTTGTTATCAATATTATGTCTTAGAATATTTTGAATTAAAAAAGATATTTCAGTCATATTTATATTTCAAGTAGAATTTTCATGTAGAGCATAAGTTGAATAGTAACAGATTGAAAAATTAAAGCTTTACAGGCAATGGAATTTTTTTATGCCTTTACAAATTTTAAATATGTTTTTCTCAGATTCTAATCCCTAAGGCGTTTTTCCTGTTCAAGATAGAATCTTGAAATATCTTGTAAATGTTCCCTTACATATGTTCTATAAAAGCTCATATGGATTTAGGTCTGAGAGCTCTAGTTATTTTTTAAAAATATCTTAATGTTAATATTTTAAAAAAGTTGGTTTTTTTCCAGGTTTAGCCATAAAAATAATTATTAAAATTCAACAAAGAGATATATTTTAAATTTTATACATTCTGTTTCCAATAATCTAAGAAATATTAATCACTTACAATAATTAAATAATTTTAATAATTTAACGTTTTAGAAAAGTTTTAAAAATTTCAAAACTGTTCAACGCTTTAAAATTGTGAAATAATGGCTTGTCAAACTAACCTATTATTTTCAGAATCAATATAATAGTATAATTTGAATATAAAACAAAAATTAATATTACTGTGACAAACTGTTTATGACTTCTACTCATATTGTAAAAAGAATGAAAGATAAATATATAACATAGTGGCAGTAAAAAAACACATTCATATTTGGAACTGTTTAGCGTACTCGGATTAACTCAAGTGCACACGTCAAGGGTTTATATTGCATTCTAAGTCAACATGGTGGCTACTGACGAGCGACTACGTAATTTTGAACCGCGGTTAGTGACGAGGACGATACCTGAGCTGATAACTCCCCTTCCAAACTTCCACATCACACCAACGTGAGGAATTTTGACCTCGACATGTTTAACGTGCATCAGCTTCTCTTCAACGCTAAACTTTTGTGGTACCAGGGCTCGAACACTGGACACGAGTTCATATCTATGACCATCAGGATACCGTGGCCGCAAAAGAAAATAGCAAGTTTGAAAGAAATGTAATGAAGAAGTATATTTGAAGAAATAACTTCAAAACTTAACGAAATACCAAAATTTATTTTAGGAATAATAGTGAATATAACTTCGTACACCTAAAACCACTTTACGCAGTGTATTTTGAAAGTGAACGTTTCCCCTTTTAGAGAAACTTACTACAATTATGTCAAATTCCTTTCGTTTTGCTCTAAGGGGATCCCGAAACAAAGTAATTTTTTGGTACACAAAATTACTTATGGTTGAATCTAATACAATTCCCTACAAAATGAATGAAAACCCTTTTTTACCATATAAATTGTGTTTGAATAGCAGATGGTTAGTTATTAAGAACATTTAAAACGTGTCGGCAATCTATGGACCTGTGGCACGTGGTACAATTCTTAGTGGCACTCAGCATTACTCAACAAATTTGTCAATTCTTGAGTGGATGGAAGTTGATAATAGACCTTATTTGACAAACATCTTCTGAGAGAGAGAGTTATGGACATTTATGGAACTACAAAATAATCTGAAAGATAATTCTAAGGATAAATTTACAGCTATTTTGTAAATAATTGAGTGTTATTGCTAGGGGATTTAATTGTTGAAAAAGAAAATTGCATGTACTCTGCTTTCCACTTATGATTCGGCATATCAAAGTAAAAAATCTTTCCTAATATGAAAAATATTTCAAATCCGCAAAGAAATTGTTTAACAAAACTGAATGCTCAGAATCGTGTCATGCATTATACCCCTGGTTTTGCGATATGAAAGAAGAGTCGTGAAAGAGTTAATTCGCATTACAATTTTTATTTAACTATAATAAAGGGAATCATTTATATATATTTCACTTTGTCTATTTCTTATTTAAGTAAATATGTTGGAAACACAAATTTTTAAATTTTTTTTTATCTTTGTTGAAGAAATAATAACATTTTATATTGTTTATTTTTATGTTAATAAATGTATTTTATTGATCCATAATTAATATAAAATAAAACTGTAAATCTAAATTATTTACCTCTATTCTTTAAATTTGCAAATATTAGCGTAAGAATCGAAGGATTTCAAAAATTTCCTACTATGTGGCACGCTGAATGATACTGACAGATTGGTTTGGCACGTCTTAGCTACACAGTTGTCACCCCTGATTTAAAATGTTGGGTAAGATAACCATTATATTTTTAAAATTTTATAAATATACAAAAGGAGAGTATTTTGTCAATACATGTTTTAAAAGAAGTAAAGTTTACGAGAACGAAATATAAAATTGCGTTACAATTATTGGTACTCTATCAACCGTACTTTTATATACACTGCTGGACAATTACTAAAGACGGATCACAAATAGCTATGTAGCATAACATTAAGCGAGACATGAGGCCTAGTAGGATAAAATATAGTTGCCACACTGTTCAGACATTAGAATAAAGAATATTTATTGTTCTGGAAAGTACAAAAGCTGTGAAACATCTGAAAGAAAAAAAAATGTTCATTTGATCTGCGTACGGAGAAATGGAACAATGCATCTAAAAGTCAGCAGGCACCTTAAAGAAAGGCATCAGTACGGGAAATGTCCACCGTGGAGTGTGATGCAACATTCCACACGTCGTACCATACTTTGCACAACATTATCCAGCAGCTGTTGAGGCAATTTATCCCATTCCTCTGTGAGTGCACGGATGAGGGTGTTCTTGTTTGTCGGAGGATAGTTTCGACCAGCAACTTGCCTCCCCAAAGCCTCCCACACATTTTCAATGGGGTTTAGATCTGGAGAACGCGCTGACCATACGAGACGTTGAATACCCTCGCTGTCTAGACAATCCTGAACAGCGAGTGTTCGATGACATGTTGCGTTGTCGTCCATAAAAACAAATTTATCACCGACACCACCACGGAAAAGACGAACATGAGGAAGTAGGACTTCATCAATGTATCGTTGGCCCGTCATAGTCCCAATCGCAACCACATGTAGGCGCGTGCGGCCATTGATCATGATACCAGCCCACACCATGATACTGCATGTCGGATATCGGTAATTTTCCTGGATATTTTCTGGACGATAAGCAGTACCACTCTCGCGCCAGATCAGTTGGCGTCTACAATCTGACGACAGACTGAACCTACTCTCGCGCCAGATCAGTTGGCGTCTACAATCCGATGACAGACTGAACCTACTCTCATCTGAGAATAGTACGTATGCCCATTAAAATTTTATAAATATACAAAAGGAGAGTATTTTGTCAATACATGTTTTAAAAAGGAGTAAAGTTTACGAGAACGAAATATAAAATTGCGTTACAATTATTGGTACTCTATCAACCGTACTTTTATATACACTGCTGGACAATTGCTAAGGACGGATCACAAATAGCTATGTGGCATAACATTAAGCAAGACATGAGGCCTAGTAGGATAAAAATATAGTTGCCACACTGTTCAGACATTAGAATAAAGAATATTTATTGTTCTGGAAAGTACAAAAAGCTGTGAAACATCTGAAAGAAAAAAAAAATGTTCATTTGATCTGCGTACGGAGAAATGGAACAATGCATCTAAAAGTCAGCAGGTACCTTAAAGAAAGGTATCAGTATGGATATGTCCACCGTGGAGTGTGATGCAACATTCCACACGTCGTACCATACTTTGCACAACATTATCCAGCAGCTGTTGAGGCAATTTATCCCATTCCTCTGTGAGTGCACGGATGAGGGTGTTCTTGTTTGTCGGAGGATAGTAGAACTTCATCAATGTATCGTTGGCCCGTCATAGTCCCAATCGCAACCACATGTAGGCGCGGGCGGCCATTGATCATGATACCAGCCCACACCATGATACTGCATGTCGGATATCGGTAATTTTCCTGGATATTTTCTGGACGATAAGCAGTACCACTCTCGCTCCAGAACAATCCGATGACAGACTGAACCTACTCTCATCTGAGAATAGTACGCATGCCCAGTCCTGTTCAGTCCAATTGTTATGCTCACGACACCATTGTAAACGGGCAGTTCGGTGCTGTCTGGTCAATGGGACACACACAACAGGTCTGCGTGCAAATAGTCTTCCTCCCCTCAAACGTGTGGCAACAGTTTCTCGGGAGATCTGCTTTCCTGAGGCAGCAAGAAACTGATTTGCCACCTGCTGAGCTGTGGTGCGCCTTTTCCTTTTTGCTGATAGGACGATATATCTGTCTTCTGCAGGCGTCGTACTTCTGACACGACCTCCCTCGTGCCGTCTACTACACATTCCAGTAGTTTTAAATGACTTCCACAGCCGTGAAACAACGCTGTGAGCGATGTCGAACTCCCTGGCAACATCTGTTATTTTTCGCCCTTCTTCGATCTTTCCAATAATTCGGCCACGCATAAAATCATCTATGTGATGTCGGGAAGACATGCCAAAAATTTTAAGTTCGTCTATTAAATCTTTCCTGTAAAACTTTGAATTGAAACAACAACTGTCCACACGCGTCAAAACCTTTAAAGCTCTTATGAACGCTATCACGTGATGAACAGACGTGGGAAAAAAATTTGCATACTCATACTTCTTACTAATATTCCGCACTTATTCTAATTTGTCACAGTGTATATATATATATAAGAAGTACGTCGATAGAGTACCGTAGTTACTGTCAACTCGTGACAATGAATTGGAAATTATGTTCACAATTCATTGTTATTAAAATATATAAAATTTTACATGACTTATTTTTGTATTTGTTATTTTTATATTCCTTACTGAGAGAGAGAGAGAAAGCAACAAATGGGAGTTCATTACCTGCCAAAACTGCAGAGGCCTGGTTGTTGACTCCACAAGCTCCTACCTTTATGCTTACTCTGCCCTACTAAGTAAAAATGCCGTCTTCTGCTCGTCAAGATCATGGAATTGCAGATATTGTTTTCCATAGATTTTAAATATTATTTTTCTAACTTCTACATCAGCCTTTTAATAGTCTACACTCCTGCAAAGAAGTCTGAATTCAAAACTATAAAAACTTATTATTCCCAACAATGTCATTTATACCTTTATTTTTATAATCTATGAATGCGTTAAACTATTAATTTGTTATCACGACTATATTTAATATTAAAATGCGAAAAAACGAATAAGTTTCAGACTGAAACTTAAATTGAATTTTTCAAAAAATTGTCATCGATATTCTCATAACTTTGACATATTGTCATTTTAGCATATCACACATTCATCTTCTATGCAAAAATCTATTATAAGTTCATCAAATGTTTCAGCATATTTTTTACTCATAACATGCAGTTTTCAACCACATTGTGAGGCCGCGGTAGCCTAATGGTCAAAGTAACGGACTCGTAGCTGACGTCATGAGAGTTCGACCCCAGCACCACTGAAGATCCGCCGTGTAAGGGAGCGATGCTCAAGCGTCATCCTCGTCACTTGACCATGGATTAAAATTACGAGGTCCGTCGCCAAGTGAGTGAATATTAATGTCGTACTGTTCAGCTACATGGGGCTTTTAGTGATGGACCTCGTAATTTTGAAAAATGGAAATAACGAGGGCGACACATGAGCTGGCACCCCCTCTCCTAACTACCACACCACACTAACGAGAGGACATTTCAGCTCGATAGATTTAACGTGCATCGCTGCCCTACACGGCGGGTCTTTTGGCACTGGGCTCTAACTCGAGACATGCCAACCATGATTCGATACCTTGACCACCTGATACCCGGCCCAGGACATCGCCAAAAGCCCTCAAGAAGTTGAGTAGAGAAGAGAGAGAGTGCGACTTTAATATCCCCTCACTTAATTAAATTATATGAAATTTAAGGAATACTTGAAAAAATATTAGAAGTCGAATATATATAAATATTAAAAAATTAATCATATGATAATTTTAAATATCCAAAGAATTATTAGTATTTATGGTAAATATATGTTTTTCAACTGAGTATGTGAGACACGCATAAATATCTTTTTCGAAATTCCAATGCAGAATTTTAGTGGACCTAATACAAAATTCCTAGTTTTGCATGGTTAAGATTATAAAAATGTCCAAATTTTAATAACCTTTCTTCAGTCAACCACTAATGGAACATGAATGATGAGGGATTATGCAAATATATATATTTTAACTTCAATTTAAAAGGATCTTTATATTTATTTATATGCGCAAATGTTAACTCTAAATTTGTCCAGATGCTTTTAAATACTCTTTATTTCAAGATTCAAGTTAAAAATATAAACTTGAAATTAAAAATTTCTTTGAATGAAATTAATGTTCAGACATTCAAAATTCAAATATAATTTGTTATCTGAACAATACAAAACAAGGGATTCTATGTAAGATGCCCTGAATATCTGGCTTTTTAAAATTATGAAAACTAAAAGATTTAAATAGGGTTTTTTTAACAATACATATAAATTTTTTGCAAAAATAATGTAATACAGAAGCTTAAAATTATTCATGTTTAGAAGTGTCCGAAATTTTAAAAAATTTTAAATTTTGAACCTTTTTTTTTATTTTTTTGACACATAACAAAAATAATCATTTTTAAAAAAAATCCCTGAAAGTATTGATTAAAGTAAGAAAAAATGAAACATAAATTATCCTAATGTTTTAATATATAATTTGAATTTAAATACTACAGATATTTTTAAAATTTAGACATACATTATAAAACTTAATTCCATTTGAGAATTTTAAGGTAAAGAAAAATGAGAATTCTCAAATCGTTGCTCTCCCTATTTGTGTACACTTTAGGTTGAAGATTTTACGATTGCCACAGGAACCTGTCTCCCCCCCGTCGTGACCATAAAAGTTTCCCCTCAATGCCCATTGTGTCTCCCCGCGACCGTCTCTAATTATCTTTCAAGATCGCAAACCTTTAAAAGGGGGAAAAGAATTCGGAAAAAATACTCACCTTACCGGTTTTGAACACATTACTTGAAGAGGAAAAAATCGTTTGGTTCATTTTGGTGAGTCCCCGGCCTTAGGAAAAATTCAATTAATGTGGTCCGTTTTCGAAGCCTCTCTAGTAGGGTGGAAAAAGCCGTGCTGTCCAGTTGGAGGG